>ONZH01027044.1:0-14005 GCA_900303285.1 Rhinella marina | reverse complement strand
GCTTTTCCACGAACTCAATTCTGTTTACACAAATTACACGTGGCTGTGTCCTGTCCTCCGGCAGAGTGGTGAAATACTTCCACACACCCGACATGCGCCCTCACAGCTGGCCAAGCTTGTAGCCCTTGCACGTTTACACCCTGGTGCCGGCCCCACTATATTTGGGGTCTCACTAGTTCCTAAGGAAGGACTGGCCCTGGGCCTAACTCGCCTCTGCCCTCTGTTGCTGCCACTACTAGTACCACCCTCCTCCTCTGAGCTCAACTCCTCCTCACCAGCCCGAACTGCCTCCCAGGTCCTCCGGTCTAACACATCAGATTCATCATCAGACTCCTCCACAACAGTTTTTCAGACTGCAAATTAGGCTGTTCCCCACCAGCCTCCAATTCCGGGCAGTCCAAACTCTGACGGCTGTCCTCTATAACCGCCGGATTATAAGGTGGGCTTCGGTGGCTTTTTATTTTATAAATTGCAGAAGGGACACCACTAGGAGGGAGCACTGAAGTCGGAGAGGTGGGAGAAAATGACGGGTTTTGCTGGAGAGGAATGGTGGAGCAGGGGAACGCTCTGAGTCTGACCCCTGGCTACATATGGATACTGTATCAGCAGATGACAGCAGATCATCCGGCTGAGACTGAGATGAGCGTGCCATCCACTCCACTACCTCATCCACTTTCTCCTCCACTACAATTTTGCGCCATGGTGGGTTAGTCCTGGTGGAACAACGGCCAAGTATTGCGAATACTACAAGTAGAAGCTCCGGCTACAGGTCCTTTGGCACTGCTGCCCTGTGCCACCTTCTCCTTTTTTTAGAGCTCGAGGTCTGGCTGAAACTGGACCCCTTTTGCTTATCCATTCCAGACATTTTTCACTTGACTCTGTGGCCCTGCAGCTGGTCTTTGTCTCTCTCCCTGTGTCTCTCCCTTTCTCTCTCCCTGCCTGATTAATTACTAGCCCTGCACTCTCCCTGCAGTATCCCTGATGTGTAATATGGATTCCCTGAACAATTACACCCCAATTTCAACAACATAGGTCTCAGAACTTCACACACAGTGCTTCTGCTCGTCTCAGCAGTCGCAGCAGAACTGATGCGTCACTTGCTTACCGAGCCTGTGAGCCAATCAGAGCAAGCCCTGCCCACTAGGTCCGATGACCGCTTTCTTCCCGGGCTTTTGCCGCACGAATAACGAAATACAGTAAAAGTTTGCTAATTAACTGAATTCGTACGCATCAGCGTATAGAGTAACTTATACGTAGCATTGGCATACAATTCATCGGACAAGTACGTAGCGAATGCGTAGAAAGCCTTGAGAACATTTTCGAATCTAACGAAGCGAATCTCAAAAAATTCGGATTCGCTTTGTGGCGGAAAATTTCCAAGATTCGTATTGAATCTACGAATTGGCTTATAGATTCGCTCATCTCTATCTATGACTTTTCTGCCTTGTTTACTAAGGTTACGCGGATAACAACGTCCTACGTCATCTGGAGGTGCCACAAACACCTATATATTGTGTGATTTAATTAATTTATGTTATGGCTGATAAAGGCTCAGGACGGATGCGTCCCTGTCATAACAATACCTGTGAGCAGTAAAAGAGTTTAATTGACTGAAGAGAGCGAGTGCCGGGATTCCTTCTATACTGGGACTGATCCCACCACGTGCACCGCTGACTTCTGTGTGCCGACCGAAACCCTCTATAGAATAACTATATCAGTGACCAGTCTCCACAATCCGATGGGGACACCAGCCTTCCTTCCCCTTACCTAGGGGACGTACAGCTACCTGTACGCAACTTATAGACTCACAGGGGCTGGAGGAATGGCTGATACCAGAGAGAACAAGAGCCCTGACTACCGACCAGGACCTGCTGCACTGCCAGAGCTGAAGGACCTGGGATGATGTCACCATCATGTGATCAGTGGGCGGGGGGCGGGGCTCAGTGGGTCAGGCAGTGATCACATGGCAAAGATGTTATCACAGGTCCTTCTCAACTTCCTTATTACTGAGCTCCAGCTCCGCCAGTTCTCTCGACTGCTCCTGAAGAAGCCACCAAGGATGGACAGGAAGGAGATCAGCAGAAGAATATTAGACCTCACCTTGGAGATCATCTCCCTGCTGAGCGGAGAGGTAAACTTTTCTAGATTTCTCTCCTCTTTATTGTATTCTGTAACAAGTCAGACATCGGGAAGGAGAATCCATCATAGGAAGTGATAGGAAGAGTCCAGGGTCCTGGAGAACGGCCTCCAGACCTTCCAAGTGATGTAGACACACATAGAAGATGACAGTAGGAGGAGACCATGGCCCACTGTAACAGCATATGTTAGCAGGATCAACCTTATTAAACTGGACATATGACCTGGTGGGGTTGATCCTGTTGATTAAACTAATCCTGTCTTATGAAAATCGGTTCCAGGATAGCGCGCCGTATCAGCGCTGCCTCCTCTTCACTGTTTACATGCTGGCCGACACGGGGGTAGTGGTGAGTAGGTGTAATTACACCTCACCGCCCCCTTTAATTTCTATGGGAAGAATCGCTCCTATACAAGTCTATGGAAGCGATTCTTCCCTTTGAAATGAATGGGGAGGTGAAGTGTAATTACCCCGTGTCGGCCAACATGTAAACAGTGAAGAGGAGGCAGCGCTGTTACGTCTCGCGCCTCCTCTTCAAACAGCTGATCGGCGGGGGTGCCGGGTGTAGGACCCCCACCGATCTGATATTGATTACCTATCCTGAGGATAGATCATCAATATATATAACTCGGAGAACACCTTTAAGGTAGGGTTCCCTGAGTTCTCTGGGGCACTCTCTAGTCAGGAGCAGGGTCCCACTCGTAAGCTGGTGCTTCCGTTTTCCTCATCAGTGTGGCTGGTCGGCCATGTTTTAGATCCACTGGGAGAGGAAGGGAGTCAGATGGCTTCCTCCTTTGCATTCCACAGTGGCATGCAGAGTGCTATAGAGCAGGGCTCAGTGGTGGTGACTAACTTCCGCCAGTGCATAACCTATTTTAGGCTAGAATCTTGATGGCTCCTTCAACTCACCATTCAAGACATCTGAGACAGCATGGGAAGGAGCTGGATGAAGTGACCAGAGTGATGCGAGGCCTTCCAGTTCTGTAGTCTCTGGTATCAAATAGCTAGTTAAAGGGGTATTCCCATCTCACACATGTAGTTTGTCTAGTTAGATATAGCCATACCAGTATTATTACTAATAGAATGTATTTATATAAAATGTACCGTTTAGAAGATTTATCTATTTGTATTTCCATTGTCCCACACACATCAGTCAGGCCGTTGCCCCTAGTTACCACCACCATGGCCATGTAGTAGTGGTGGCCGGCTTGCTCCTGTTCAGACCCGCTCTGAGGTAACTGCTGTATTGTGAACGCACATTACATGAACATGCAGAGACACATCTTAGGGTACTTTCACATCTGTGGTTTGGACGCTACCAGTCCAATACACAATGGTCAGGATCCGTCCAAAACGTGGACTTTATAACCGGATCCTGCTCCATAGAGATGAATTGATCTTGGAACAGGATCCGTTTCTCTGGGTTTTGGAAGCGCAGACAAAAATGCTACAACCCTAAGATGTGTCTCCACATGTTCATGTAATGTGCGTTCACAATACAGCAGTTACCTCAGAGCCGGTTTGAACAGGAGCAAGCCGGCCACCACTACTACATGGCCGCGGTGGTCGTAACCAGGGGCAACGGCCTGACTGATGTGTGTGGGACAATGGATATACAAATAGGAAAATCTTCTAAACGGTACATTTTATATAAATACATTCTATTAGTGATAATACTGGTATGGCTATATCTAACTATACAAACTACATCTGTGAGATGGGAATACCCCTTTAAGACTGAAGATAAGTTTTACCTAAGTCATTTTAAAGCTATGTATGACGTTCCTTTTAGCTCCTCGCTTTGTGATGATAACGGAGGTCAGGGGGAAGGTGAATATTATATATCTTCAGAAGATGAAGATATGGAGCAGAAGAGTGGACCTCTTACGGTTAGAACCTCCATGGGCCTTGATGACGTTAAAGAATTCAAGAGTTTCATGTTTGAGGGACTTAGGAAGCTGCACCGTTTTTCTATCCGTAAAAAGATGGGACAGAGCCCCTACATCAGTGGTGGCGAACCTATGGCACGGGTGACAGAGGCGGCACTCAGAGCCCTCTCTGTGGGCACCCGCACCCTGGGAAAAGTCTATGGTGACCAATAAGCCTTAGACCTTTCCTGCCATTTATCAGTGCAGGACGCACTATGAACGGCGCAGGCAGCGCACTGAATGTAGGCAGCATATTATAACTACATGACAAAGTGCATGGACAATATACTTATTTAATAGGTAGTTAATACAGTTGAAAAAAAGACGTATCGTCCATCAAGTTCAACCAATGGATGGATGGGGACGCGAATCCCAGAAGGAAATGAGACTCGGATTTCTAGAGGTTTTCATAAGCATTAAAGGGTTTCTGTCACCAAGTTTGTCCCCAATGTGCCAATGTCACCTGATTCTAAGTCTGATAATTATTTTTTTTCACAGTATCCCCGTTTTTCTATGTATTAAGATGACTTTGTGGCACTCTGCCAAATCACGCTGGATTTCGGGTTCCCACCCCGTTCTTAGTAAAATAAGTAAATCCAGTACAAATGGAGTATTTATAAGTTCGTTTGTTTATTTGTAATGCGGCCCAACACTTTAGGTGTGACGTGACGTTTCGGCCCCTTAGGCCTTTATCAAACTGGTACCGCTTGGAGATGCAGGACTATCGGTGTATGCAGACGCTTGTTGGAATGGGCAGTCAGTTCCCTGTGAGAGGCGCGTCTCACAGGGAACTGACTGCCCATTCCAACAAGCGTCTGCATACACCGATAGTCCTGCATCTCCAAGCGGTACCAGTTTGATAAAGGCCTAAGGGGCCGAAACGTCACGTCACACCTAAAGTGTTGGGCCGCATTACAAATAAACAAACGAACTTATAAATACTCCATTTGTACTGGATTTACTTATTTTACTATCCCCGTTTTTCTGTAATTTAACCTTTTATCATATGCTAATTAGCCTCCTAGGAGCAGGGGGGAGGGGCGTTGCCCCTGCTCCTAGAGGCTCTGTTTGCCCACCTTAGTCCACGCCCTTTTCTTCCTGAGTCACAGGCCAGCGTTCGTCTCCTCAGGCTGGCCCTGTCTGCCGTCTTGCGCCTGCGCCGTCCCTCTCAGTATTCAGCGCAGTGAGTGAGTGAAGCTCGCCGGATCCCTCACTGTGCCTGCACGGGATGGCGCAGGACCGAGACGGCAGACAGGGCCAGTCTGAGGAGACGAACGCTGGCCTGCCCTGTGACTCAGGAAGAAAAGGGCGTGGACTAAGGTGGGCAAACGGGGCATCTAAACCCTTTATAAACCCGTCCACTGTTCCTGCTGTGACCACGTCCTGAAGAAGTCTATTCCACAGATTCACAGATCTTACAGTAAAGAAGCTTTGACGCTTCTGGAGACTGAACTTTTTCTTCTCCAGTCGGAGGCAGCGCCCCCTGTCTTTTGAGGGCATTTTACATGGAACAGTTTTCACCATATGTTTTGTACCGGTTAATCATGTCCCCCCTTAGACGTCTCTTCTCAAGACTAAATAGATGTAATTCTTCTAATCTTTCTTCATAACTCAGACCCTCCAGGCCCCTCATCAGTTTAGTCACTCTCCTCTGTACTCTCTCCAGCTCCAGGGCCTCCTTTCTACAGACTGGTGCCCAGAACTGAACTGTATATTCCAGATGAGGCCGCACCAACGCTTTGTAAAGTGTTAATATTACATCCCTGCCCTGCGACTCCATGCCTCGTTTACTGCATGACAATATCCTGGTGGCCTTAGAAGCAGCTGATTGACATTGTGCTGTTATTCAATCTTCGATCTACAAGGACACCCAAATCCTTCTTTATAAGTGACTCCCCCAGTGTTATCTCCCCTAGGACATATGAAGCACAGAGATTATTTCTATATACTATATTGGTATTCAGGGTAAATTGCTGTGTTGGCACTTTGCGATAAATAAGTGGGTTTTGGGTTGCAGTTTGGGCACTTGGTCTCTAAAAGGTTCACCATCACTGCCCTAGATGATGCTTCTGTTGTTAACATGGTTAAAAAGAGTTTCCTTACTTTCGAGGACTTGGGAACCCTCTCTGACACTATGGACCAAAAGCTTGACCTATATCTTAGGAAGATATGGGAGGTTTCTACAGGTTGTTGGAAGCCTTCCATAGATTCCACGTGTTGCCCGTTCTCCTCATAGTCTGGTTTGCTTAGTCAACCAACCATATTAGAGAGAAGATACCTAGAGACCAGATCCTCTCCTCCCTTCCAGCTCTAGGCAAAGCTATTGAATTTTTAGCTGATGCTTTGGTTGACCTTGTCAGGTTTCACCTAGGGCTGCCATCTTTTTCTTTCAGGTAGAAGGGCTATTTGGCTTAGGTCCTAGGTAGACTGTGTAAGATTCCTTCCACAGGAGATTTTTTGTTTGGTCCTGTTCTAGATAACCTTTTAGAAAAAGTTGATGATTGGAAAAAGGGTTTTGCTGATTTGTGGAGTCAGGGAGATGCATGTAATTCCTGTAGGCTTGTTAAAGGGGTTGTCCGAGTTATGACAAAAAATATATAGCATTGTAAATCTGATGGGCAGCAATATATAACTAAGTTCAGCAAGTTTTAGGCAAAAAAAATCCATATTTCCTAATGTCCCTGGTTCTCTTCTGGTCTTTGTTTACATGCAATAACAACAATCTCTGCCCCTCCCCCTTCTCCCCCCCTCTCTGCAAAGGGAATGAATACAAGTGCTGAGTGACATGTCTGCCTGCTGGAATACTCAGCAGCATGTTGTATGTGTAGGACTACAAGTCCCAGCTGTACAATGACAATGCTGATACACACAGGAAATTCTCCCTATCTGTTCTTGTACAATTCTTCTACAGCTCTTGTGCCCAGCATTTGTCTCCTCTCACTGCTGCAGCTACTATTTGTTATAAAGCCTTGAGCCCTCAGTGTGTTCTGGCTGAAGGGGTTAATGTTTTATCTGAAGGAAACCAGGCAGAGAGAAGATAGCAGGAGCCAGCAGGGGGGCGTGGCCAGTGACGTCTGGTGTACAGACTGTTATCTGAACTCTGAGGCTTGTGAAACATCACAGACCAGCGAGATAAGGTGACATCATAGGTCATGTGACCCTCAGTCAACTCTGAGAAACCAGCAGCTTTAGAAACACAAAGTATATGGGAAAGTTGTTATACCTGACAAGTTAGAAACATATAAAGAACAAAAAAATAACTCGGACAACCCCTTTAAGGGTAGGAAGCAGGATTTCTCTCCAGGATCTTAACTTGGTACTTAAAAAGGTTATCCCACGAATAATGCAAAAAATTTAAATCAGACCTCATATAGTCCACGACAATATCTTTCTAACAAAGCTAGAACCAGCCCTGTACCTCACATGGATCCAGAGATCTCCCTATTCATTATCTGCTACATTTATATCAAGCTGGAAGCTCAAGGGAGTGTCCTGTCTGCTGCTGCTCAAGAGGCGTGTCTCAGCTCCCCCATCACAGCTCAGGAGGCGTGTCTCAGCTTCCCCCTATCACAGTTCAGAGGCGTGGTCTCAGCTCTCCCTATCACAGCTCAGGAGGCGTGTCTCAGCGCTCCCTATCACAAGCTCAGGAGGCGTGGTCTCAGCGTCTCCCTATCACAGCTCAGGAGGCGTGTCTCAGCTCTCCCTATCACAGCTCAGGAGGCGTGTCTCAGCTCTCCCTATCCACAGCTCAGGAGGCGTGTCTCAGCTCTCCCTATCACAGGCTCAGGAGGCGTGTCTCAGCTCTCCCTATCACAGCTCAGGGGCGTGTCTCAGCTCTCCCTATCCACAGCTCAGGGGCGTGTCTCAGCTCTCCCTACACAGCTCAGGGGGCGTGTCTCAGCTCTCCCTATCACAGCTCAGGAGGCGTGTCTCAGCTCCTTCCAGCTCAGGGGCGTGTCTCAGCTCTCCCCTCTCAGCTCTCCCTACTCCCTACCACAGCTCAGGAGGCGTGTCTCAGCTCTCCCTACCACAGCTCAGGAGGCGTGTCTCAGCTCTCCCTATCACAGCTCAGGAGGCGTGTCTCAGCGCTCCCTATCACAGCTCAGGAGGCGTGTCTCAGCTCTCCCTATCACAGCTCAGGAGGCGTGTCTCAGCTCTCCCTATCACAGCTCAGGAGGCGTGTCTCAGCTCTCCCTATCACAGCTCAGGAGGCGTGTCTCAGCTCTCCCTATCACAGCTCAGGGGGTGTGTCTCAGCTCTCCCTATCACAGCTCAGGAGGCGTGTCTCAGCTCCCCCTATCACAGCTCAGGAGGCGTGTCTCAGCTCCCCCTATCACAGCTCAGGAGGCGTGTCTCAGCTCCCCCTATCACAGCTCAGGAGGCGTGTCTCAGCTCCCCTATCACAGCTCAGGAGGCGTGTCTCAGCTCTCCCTATCACAGCTCAGGAGGCGTGTCTCAGCTCTCCCTATCACAGCTCAGGAGGCGTGTCTCAGCTCTCCCTATCACAGCTCAGGAGGCGTGTCTCAGCTCTCCCTATCACAGCTCAGGAGGCGTGTCTCAGCTCTCCCTATCACAGCTCAGGGGGCGTGTCTCAGCTCTCCCTATCACAGTTCAGGGGGCGTGTCTCAGCTCTCCCTATCACAGCACAGGGGGCGTGTCTCAGCTCTCCCTATCATAGCTCAGGGGGCGTGTCTCAGCTCTCCCTATCACAGCTCAGGGGGCGTGTCTCAGCTCTCCCTATCACAGCTCAGGGGGCGTGTCTCAGCTCTCCCTATCACAGCTCAGGGGGCGTGTCTCAGCTCTCCCTATCACAGCTCAGGAGGCGTGTCTCAAGCTCTCCCTATCACAGCTCAGGAGGCGTGTCTCAGCTCTCCCCTATCCACAGCTCAGGAGGCGTGTCTCAGCTCTCCCTATCACAAGCTCAGGAGGCGTGTCAGCTCTCGCCTATCACAGTTCAGGGGGCGTGTCTCAGCTCCCCTATCACAGCACAGGGAGCGTGTCTCAGCTCTCCCTATCACAGCACAGGGGGCGTCTCAGCTCTCCCTATCACAGCACAGGGGGCGTGTCTCAGCTCTCCCTATCACAGCTCAGGAGGCGTGTCTCAGCTCCTCCTATCACAGCTCAGGAGGCAGTTGAAAGATGAAACTGAGCATGTGCGGCCTTCTCAGTGAGCAGGTCAAAGAAATAACAAAGAACATTTTATTGAATAACTCAGTAGCTATGCAGAATTTTTAATTACATGTAATAACAAAAATATTCAGCTCCAGGTGCTGGTTTGAAAACTTTAGAATATTTTTCGTAGGACAATCCCTTTAATGTCTTTAGCAGGTTCCCCCTTTGTACCCTTGGGTTCAAGGGGGGTTGAGTGCTTGTATCCAAACCTGATTATTTTAAAAACTTTGTTAATAATATTGGCTTCGTCTTACTGTAAAATGTATGTCCTCCGCGGGGTCTTTCCAAAGTTTCTGCAAATATCGCAAGACTTACTTTATCAGGGATTTCTCCCTCAGAAGAGCTTTCCTCTTGGTCATTACCTCAGTGAACTGCCGGCCTCTCTGCTTCCCCTCCCCACAGTACTACTATCCTCGATGATAGGGTAGTAATGAAAACCCTGCCTTCCGTTTTCACTAAGGTAAGTTTCCAAGTTGCACAAGAATCAGGAGATCGTTCTTCTGCCGTTTTGTGATAATGACAGCGACATGTCTTGCCATTGCACAGAAGTCAGGAGGTGACCTTCACTACCTTGAAGCTACCATAATTGGAGGAAAGCAGAAAATTGCTTGGTTCAGTATTAAAGGGGTTGTCCGAGTTATTTTTTTGTTCTTTATATGTTTCTAACTTGTCAGGTATAACAACTTTCCCATATACTTTGTGTTTCTAGAGCTGCTGGTTTCTCAGAGTTGACTGAGGGTCACATGACCTGTGATGTCACCTTATCTCTCTGCTCTGTGATGTTTTGTTCACAAGCCTCAGAGTTCAGATAACAGTCTGTACACTAGAGGTCACTGGCCACGCCCCCTTTCTTTGCCGGGCTCCTGTTATCTGCTCTCCCTGGTTTCCTTCAGATAAAACATTAACCCCTTTAGCCAGAACACACTGAGGGCTCAAGGCTTTATAACAAACAGTAGCTGCAGCAGTGAGAGGAGACAAATGCTGGGCAAGGAGCTATAGAAGAATTGTACAAGAACAGGTAGGGAGAATTTCCTGTGTGTATCAGCAGTGTCATTGTACAGCTGGGACTTGTAGTCCTACACATACAACATGCTGCTGAGTATTCCAGCAGGCAGACATGTACTCACAGCACTTGTATTCACTGCCTTTGCAGAGAAGGGGGAGGGGCTGAGATTGTTATTACTGCAGGTAAACAAAGGCCAGAAGAGAACCAGGGAAATGGGGAAATAGAGATTTTTTTTTTGCCTAAAACTTGCTGAACTTAGTTATAAATTGCTGCCCATCAGATTTACAGTGCAATATATTTTTTTTTCATAACTTGGACAACCCCTTTAAGTACTAACAGCAGATGGATGATGCAGGTTATTCTTTTTTGGAATATGTCAGTCAGGACCTTCCTCCTTGTCTTCCTCCTCCCTTACCTTTTTATGGGACTCATTCCACCAGAGCGTTGTCCACCTCCTGGGCTAAGAGAGTTGAGGCCTCATTCCATCAGACATGTAAGGCTGTCACCTGGGCTTCCCTCATACCTTTCTCAGGCACTATATAGGTTGCAGTTTTTTCCTGTGTCTGATCACAACTTTGGTAGGAGAGTCCTGCAGGCAGTTGTCCCCCCTAGTTTATTTCTCCCTGGGTGCCCCTATGGACAAGGAGGTAAAAGATGGGTCACACTTGCCCGTAATCGGTTTTATGAGAACTACTGCATGCACTACTTTTTTGCGGTATGGACCATTGGATGCGGATTGCGGACCACATTCAAGTGAATGGGTCTGTGTTCCGAATGCAGCGGCCCCACTGTCAGTGTCTGTGCATTGTGGACTACAAATTGCGGCCCACAGCACGGTCACTGACCGCACACGTTCCTGTGCATGAGCCCTAACTTTGGGGTGGATGTCTAGCAAAACTAAGGTGTGGAGAAGCATGCATCACTTTTATGTTGCCGGTTTCCTGTCCAGCAGGGGAGGTCCTCTCGAGGGGTGCTGGAAAAACAGATTACTGGTAAATGTAATGTATCTTTTTGCACCTAAGTGTCTCTCTCCATCCACAGGAGTACACAATAGTGAAGAAGACATCGGGGGACTGTGTGACTCCCATCATCCATCTCCAGGAGTCAGGAGGGCGGAGCAGGACCCCTCACCCCATCACAGAGCCTCACCCCCTGATACATGAGCAGAAGATCCTAGAACTCACCCACAAGATGATAGAGCTGCTGACTGGAGAGGTGACACTGCTGGGAATGCTGGGAAATTCTCCAGTAACAGCTCTGGAGGGGTCTGGGTGATGACGGTGTCATTGTGTTGTCAGGTTCCTATAAGGTGTCAGGATGTCACTGTCTATTTCTCCATGGAGGAGTGGGAGTATATTAGAAGGACACAAGGATCTGTACAAGGAGGCCATGATGGAGGAGCCCCAGCCTCTATATCACAGGGTAAGAGCCATCATGTGCAGTGTATACACGTGTGTGCAGTGATATGTAATGGAGGAGACCCAGCCTCTTATATCACAAGGTAAGAGCCGTCGTGTGCAGTGTATCACGTGTGTGCAGTGACATGTAATGGAGGAGCACCAGCTCTTATATCACAAGGTAAGAGCCGTCATGTGCAGTGTATACACGTTTGTGCAGTGATATGTAATGGAGGATCCCAGCCTCTTATATCAAAGGTAAGAGCCGTCATGTGCAGTGTATACACGTGTGTGCAGTGACATGTAATGGAGGAGCCCCAGCCTCTTATATCACAAGGTAAGAGCCGTCATGTGCAGTGTATACACGTGTGTGCAGTGATATGTAATGGAGGAGCACCAGCCTCTTATATCACAAGGTAAGAGCCGTCATGTGCAGTGTATACACGTGTGTGCAGTGATATGTAATGGAGGAGCACCAGCCTCTTATATCACAAGGTAAGAGTCGTCATGTGCAGTGTATACACGTGTGTGCAGTGACATGTAACGGAGGAGCCCCAGCCTCTTATATCACAAGGTAAGAGCCGTCATGTGCAGTGTATACACGTGTGTGCAGTGACATGTAATGGAGGAGCACCAGCCTCTTATATCACAAGGTAAGAGCCGTCATGTGCAGTGTATACACGTGTGTGCAGTGACATGTAATGGAGGAGCACCAGCCTCTTATATCACAAGGTAAGAGCCGTCATGTGCAGTGTATACACGTGTGTGCAGTGACATGTAATGGAGGAGCCCCAGCCTGCTTATATCCAAGGTAAGAGCCGTCATGTGCAGTGTATACACGTGTGTGCAGTGACATGTAATGGAGGAGCCCCAGCCTCTTATATCACAAGGTAAGAGCCGTCATGTGCAGTGTATACACGTGTGTGCAGTGACATGTAATGGAGGAGGTACAACAAGTTAGGCTCTTCTATCATCATGTTAGGGGTGCTGTATTTGTCTTATGAGCTCAAATATCAATAGAGCTTCCTTCTTCCGACAGATTAGTAAATAGTTTTCCTATTGGCAGAGGGATCCCAGAACATTACTGGGAGACTGCCTTGTATGACTGTGCTCCCCCATCTTGTGAGGACATTCAGCAACTTGCTGCCAAGTGAAGGAAACCGGGAATCACTTGTTCAACTTCATGTCTGTGTCCAGCACTACAACTCCCAGCATGCTCTATTCAGTTCTATTAGGGCTCCAAAAACAGTCAAGCAAGTGTGCATGCTGGGAGTTTTAGTTTCAAGACAGCTGGAGGGTTCATGGACTCACTGATTAACCTTTATTCCTTTTATTTGTAGGGGCCACAGATAAAACCAATATATCCTTTTTCCTGAATGATCCACCAAGGATGGACAGGAAGGAGATCAGCAGAAGAATATTAGACCTCACCTTGGAGATCATCTCCCTGCTGAGCGGAGAGGTAAACTTTTCTAGATTTCTCTCCTCTTTATTGTATTCTGTAACAAGTCAGACATCGGGAAGGAGAATCCATCATAGGAAGTGATAGGAAGAGTCCAGGGTCCTGTAGAACGGCCTCCAGACCTTCCAAGTGATGGAGAACCTGAAGATCAGCCCCCAAGTATGGTGAGTGATGTGTCATGTGACCAGTGACCAATAGTCATGTTGTAGGAGCCATGAGAGGTAAGTAGGCACGTTGTAACCCAGGAGGAAAGGGCCGGAGGAGAGCACATGGCCCCTGAAGGGTTTATTCCTAAGTGTCTCTCTCCATCCACAGGAGTACACAATAGTGAAGAAGACATCGGGGGACTGTGTGACTCCCATCATCCATCTCCAGGAGTCAGGAGGGCGGAGCAGGACCCCTCACCCCATCACAAGAGCCTCACCCCCTGATACATGAGCAGAAGATCCTAGAACTCACCCACAAGATGATGAGCTGCTGACTGGAAGAGGTGACACTGCTGGGAATGCTGGGAAATTCTCCAGTAACAGCACTGGAGGGGTCTGGGTGATGACGGTGTCATTGTGTTTGTCAGGTTCCTATAAGGTGTCAGGATGTCACTGTCTATTTCTCCATGGAGGAGTGGGAGTATATAGAAGGACACAAGGATCTGTACAAGGAGGCCATGATGGAGGAGCCCCAGCCTCTTATATCACAGGGTAAGAGCCGTCATGTGCAGTGTATACACGTGTGTGCAGTGACATGTAATGGAGGAGCCCCAGCCTCTTATATCACAAGGTAAGAGCCGTCATGTGCAGTGTATAACACGTGTGTGCAGTGACATGTAATGGAGGATCACCAGCCTCTTATATCACAAGGTAAGAGCCGTCATGTGCAGTGTATACATGTGTGTGCAGTGACATGTAA
>ONZH01027043.1:0-12727 GCA_900303285.1 Rhinella marina | reverse complement strand
TTTATCACACGCGTGAAAAACACATCAAAACGCTTCGCACCCACGCGGAAAAAACTGAACGAACGTACGCAATCGCAGTCAAAAGCACCCTGAAAGCATCCGGACTGAATCCATGACACTCGTGTGAAAGAGGCCTTATGGATGTCAAACGACAGGATCCGTTTTTTTGTTATTTTTGACGGATTAGAAGCACGAAAAAATAATAATGTTAACAAGGCCAAACAGGGAAACTGATGGCCCTTTAACAGACTGGTGATGGTGGCAACAGTATGAAGAGTCATAATATGGCCCCAGAACAGAGTGGGGAGGGTGGCAACAGTATGAAGAGCTATAATAGTGGCCCTGTAACAGAGTGGGGAGGGGGGCAACAGTATGAAGAGCTATAATAGTGGCCCTGTAACAGAGTGGGGAGGGGGGCAACAGCAGTTGCAGAAACAGCACAAAATCAGATCACAGTAGGAGCAAATGGCAGTAGAGGCTGCAGGTGTGTGGCATCAGGCAGGTGGCAGCAGCACGTGGGCAGAAGTAGCAGGTAATTTGTCAAAATGTTCCGGTGTGGCAGCACACTACAGGCAGATCATTACCGCCAGAGTAATCTAGTCTGTTGCATCAGGCATCTGTGTTTAGAAATCCTGGTTGATCCATGCCTGATTCATCTTTGTAAAGGTTAGTTTCTCAACAATTTGTGTTGAAAGGTGAGTTCTCTTTGGGGTAACTATGCCACCGGCCGCACTAAACACTTTCTTTGATGCCACACTACTGGCCAGTTGGCCACAATTCAAGTTTGGCTGCCCAGTAGTCCAAGGAATCTTGGATCTGGGGTGACAGGGTGCAGACCAAGTATGCCACCACTTGCTGGTTCAGGTTCTGCTCCATGTCCTGCTGCTACTGCTGGGTGATTTCTTCAGTAGGCAACTGAAAAAATCTGTTCATCAGAGACTCAAGACTTAAGTTGCTGCTGATGGAACTGCCGCTGCTCCTGCCCCCTACCCCCATCCAGCAGTCATGGCAGTAGAGCGTGAGCCCAGAGGAGCCCCCCGCTTAGACCTTAGTGAGGATAGGCGATGACGCACGTAGGCAGCAGCCAACTAACTACAAAGGATGTCTCAATATTAGTTGACTCTTTCATCCCTTTCAGAAGATGTAACAAAAGTCCCCATTTTGGACCAGTAGTGAAGGTCTAATTTTGTGGAAAGCCAGAATTCATTCTTCTGCCAAATGGTAATAATGCATGCATCTGGTCATTTGCACAATGGACTCACAGGGACTTCGTGCCTCTATCTCCACGGCATAATACCACAATCTGTAGGGGTCATCTGCATCATCTTCATTTTGGCACTCTCCCTCCTCATGCTACTCCTGCTCCTCTTATGTCACTTGGGCAGATAAATCACCTAGTTCTGTATAGAATTCCTGGGCGTTTATGTTAACCTCCTTGTCCTCATCCTTCTCATGTGCCAGTTCAGCCTCCACAGTGGCTGTGAGATGTAGACGCCACATCTTCTGTCCCCTCAACAGTTAGATTTATCAGCATCCTCTCCAGGACATGAAGGAGTGGAATGACATAATTCATCCCATAGCCCTGGTGACTGACATATAAAGTGGTCATGAGCTGCCACTGTCTAAGTTACAGCAGGAGTAGGGTTTCCTCTGCTCATACAGTTGGTCAAACATATGGAGTGTGGAGTTCCAATGTGTGGAAACATTGCATATCAGGTGATGTAGGGGAACACCATAATGCCTTTGCAGCTCAAGGAGGGCGTGTTTTGCATGGTAAGAGAGACTGAAGTGCATACACAGTTGCCTGTGGCGTCCCACTGTTGCTTTATCATAATATATATAAAAGAGTACTTGCTGTGTCCTCATAAGGTCAGGGAGATATCTTTCTGATACGACACTGTCATCGGTGCCTCGATACTCTGCGCAGAGTTCAGTAGCGTCCCACGTGACTTGGATTAGGCTCCGGCCGTTCGCTCCTCCCGTATGAATCCGCTCGCTTCTTGTTCAATTCTGGATCTCCGCACTTCTGGGTTCTTCTTTTTTTTTGAGAAGGTGTACATCAATCCTTTGAGTTCCACTGATAATGCAAGTGGATATCTACAAAATGTATTATGATGTAGTTAATAAATCAACCCATGAGAACATATATGTATATAGAAACTATCTGACAATAAGTATTTTGTTCATCCTCACTAATGATAAGGGAATAATTAATATTTTTGTGATATAATGAAGAAAACAGCACAGATTTTATAAAAAACGCATATATTAAAAAAAAAAACGCATAGAAAATGCAAATAAAACGCAGAAAAAACGCAAGGAAAATGCGATATGTATTAAGAAGCTAAAAAAAGGCTTTATATAAATGGATAAGATATATCTCTCATAAAAATTCATAACTATAGCTGATATACAAAAAGAACAAACAAAGACAACACAAGAAAAACAGATCATCATCCGGGTTTTGAAGATAGCCAAATAAAGATCAAAATCCAGGAAAGGTGTTGTAAAAAAGTGATATATAAAGGGCAAAAAGCAGAGCACAATATGGCCACTGAGGAAGAAGCATTTGGCTTCGAAACGCGTTTGGCGGCGTGCGGCTCTAATTGCCCACCAAGACCCCCAGTTTGGGAGATACAGCTGATGCCAAGGAGAACTACAAATCCAGTGCTACAATCCAGAATTGAACAAGAAGCGAGCGGATTCATACGGGAGGAGCGAACGGCCGGAGCCTAACCCAAGTCACGTGGGATGCTACTGAACCCTGCGCAGAGTATCGAGGCACCGATGACCATGTCGTATCAGAAAGATATCTCCCTGACCTTATGAGGACACAGCAAGTACTCTTTTATATATATTTTATGATAAAGCAACAGTGAAAGTTAACTATATTAACTCATAGTTGTCTAGTGGGACGCCACAGGCAACTATCATCCGAACTTATATTGACCCTCACAAGCTGATATCAAGCCCCGTAGGGCAACAGGAGATTTCAGCATATGGACACCAATGAATGATTAACCTTAAATAGAAAATAAGGAGAGAGAGTACGCTGATTTTCTCAGTCTATTTGGGAACAAACTTTATCAACATATATATCCAACAATAAACTAATGGAATACACCATAATCATATAAGCAACTTTATCATACAAAGTACTATACAGCTTAAGAAGACTATCTTTTCTTTTTCATTATTCATTTATTTATTACTATATTGTATGACATCTGAAGACTGTGTTACGTTATGGGCATGTTCCATATGAGGGATAGAGAGCTATAGACAAACTGCCGAAAATTTAAACTTGTGGTCATTTGTCTATACCACTCAACATGTGCAGATATTTTTAATGTGTATAGTTAATAATAAAAAAAGAAGTATTATTTTATTTACCTATTTTATATTTAATGGAATAAACGCTATAGACTCCAAAATAGAGTGCCTGCCCTATTTTCTTTGACTATTTTAGACGATACATGATTGGGTGAATCATTCTAGGACAGAGCACCTGAATCCATACACATCAGTGGGAGAGCCATCTTACTCTATAGAACTAGGGGAATGAGAGATGTCTGATCGCTTCAATACTGCATTGCAATACTTCTGAATTGCATTGCATTATACCTTGTCAGTGTCTTACTTAGGCTACATTCACACGACCGTATGTGTTTTGCAGTCCACAAAACACTGATCTACAAAAAATAGGGATGACGTCCTTTTGGTATTCGTATTACATCAGTTTATTTTGCAGATCTATTATAACAATGCCTATCCTTGTCCACAAAACGGACAAGAATAGGACATGCTCTATATTTTTTGCGGGGCTACGGAACAGACATACGGATGTGAACAGCACACTGTGTGCTGTCTGCATTTTTTGCAGACCCATTGAAATGAATGGGTCCTCATCCAATCCGCAAAAAAAAAAAGGAACGGACATGGAAATAAAATACGTTCGTGTGCATGTAGCCTAAGGTAGAGCCTGATGTGCCAATACACATGGTAGACACAGGGACCTTTGTTAGCAAACAGGACATCTAAGGAGTTAAATGGAGTCAGCTGTATGTTACAGTGGACACATGCTGCAAATGGAGCAGACACAGCTCCTGAGTCCACACATCCCTAAGGATGTACACTGAGGTGTGCAACGTCATCCAAAACCTCAATATACAGTTACATTACGGTGCGTGAAGGAGTTAAAGTTACTCAACTGCCAATTATTATATACAATGTCACCATTCCCAGGATATTACACGCCTATGGTGTCTGCAAGTCCAGACAAGCTAGACAACTACCTTAATGAAATGGTATAGAATCAAGACCTTGCTACTGCAAGCATAGGCATATGCAACACAATTTTATTTTAGTTGTAAATGTTTGTTTTTCTTAATCAAAGGGCCAGGTAATTAAAGAGTTAAAGGGCATCTGTCAGCAGATTTGTACCTATGACACTGGCTGACCTGTTACATGTGCGCTTGGCAGCTGAAGACGTCTGTGTTGGTCCCATGTTCATATGTGCCTGCATTGTTGAGAAAAATAATGTTGTAATATATTAAATTGAGCCTCTAGGAACAACGGGGGCGTTGATGTTACATTTAGAGGCTCAGCTCTCTATGCAACTGGTGCTTCCTCTCCACTTTGATTGACAGGGCCAGGCAGCGAAAACATCATCAAGCCTGACCCTGTCAATTAAAGAGCTGAGTGCGCAGTAGTTGCAGAGAGAGCAGAGCCTTTAGCTGTAATGGCAACACCCCAGTGGGACAGACCCGGATTGCAGTGGCTGTCCCGGCAGAGTGGAGGTATGGTATCTCCCGCTTTCTGGCACCTGTCTCTGCGTCCATGCCTGTATTATGGTCATCCCTCCTCCGTGCCAGCTGTCCACAGCTCTTGTCTGTGTGGGGGATGGGGCCGGACGGCAGTCAGCCTCAGCTCCGCCTCCTTCACAGACTAGAGCAGCTAATGTCCTGCTGCTGCTAGGAAGAAGGTAAGTATGTGGGGGCACAATGTGGGCATATTACTGGGCTGCTCAATCTGGGCATATTGGCGTGGGCACAATGTGGGCATATTACTGGAGGGCACAATGTGGGCATATTGCTGGGGGGGCACCATGTTGGAATATTATTGGGGGGCAAAATGTGGGCATATTACTGGGGGCACAATTTGGGCATATTATTGGGGGGTCCAATTTGGGCATATTATTGGGGGGTCCAATGTGGGCATATTACTGGGGGCACAATATGGGCATATTACTGGGGGGGCACAATGTAGGCATATTACTGCGGGGCACAGCTGGGCATATTACTAGGGGCACAATGTGGGCATATTACTGGGGGGCACAATGTGGGCATATTACTGGAGGGCACAGATGGGCATATAACTGGGGGCACAGTGTGGGCATATTACTGTGCGGTGGCATGAACAGGGAATAATTACTATGTGGGGCATTAAGGGGACTGGGTGGGATTAGGTGTATAGTTATGTTTTGGGCAGAGTTAGAGGCGTGGCCTAGTGCAGAAAAAAATTCCCAAGGCGCGCTAAGAACCCCACACAATGTGTCCCTCTTTGTTCATTTACAAAGTTGGGAGGTATTCTAGAGGCTTATACGGATATATTAAAACTTCATTTTTCTCAGCATTGCGGACACATATGAACACGGGACCATCACAGATACCTTCAGCTGCCAAGCGCACATGCAACAGGTCATCCACTTTCATAGGTACAGATTTGCTAATAGATGCCCTTTAACTCTTTAAGTAACTGGCCATTTTGGTTTTGCATTGTAGCTTTTTAATTTTTCCGTTTATAAAGTCATATGAGGGCTTATTTTTTTGTGGTATAAATTGTATTTTTAAAGAGTAACTAAACCTTAAATTAAATTTTTAATATGTTCTCCCTAATGTACTATGCCAGGATTAGCTGAGCAGAGCGGGCTACTCAGCTACTCCTGGCATAGTACATGGGTACAGGGTACCCATGTTTTATGCCAAGAGTTAGTAATCCTCTGGGGGCCAGGGCAGGAGCTGCAATGTGTGCTTCACCATTTTCTATTACCATTGTATGAGGGCTTGTTTTTTTTTTTTTTTTTTTTTTGCTTGATGAACTTTAGTATTTACTGGTACCGCTTTTGTGGTACGTAAGACTTTTTGATCACAGTTCAATTTTTTTTTGACAGGGGGGAGGTGACTAAAAGGGTAAATTGTGTGTTGTTAATTTTTTTTTACTCTTACGGTGTTCAATTTTAAAAATATTTTAATAGTTCAGTCATTTTCAGATGCGGTAATACTTATATGTTTATTTTTTTTTTGTTTATATATTTTTATATGTATAATTGGGAAAGGAGGGTGATTTAATTTTTAATATTTTAATGTATTTTTTAACATTTTATCACTTTTATAATAACTATTAACTTCCCTAGGGGGCTAGAACCTGGGATCTTTTGATCCCTTGTCCCATTCACAGTAATAGAGATTCTATTAGGATGAATGGGATTTTGACATGCTCCGTGCTGAGCTGTGCTTCTTGCAGAGCTTAGCAGGGAGCTTACCATGGCAGGAAAAAAAGGGTAAAATGTCCAGCACTGAGAAGAAAATAAAATCTTTATTTAGCTTCATGTAAAAATACATCTCCACATGGAAAGTGGTAAAGTAACCAACACATTTTGATCTAATAGATCTTAGTCATGACTAAGATCTGTTAGATGGAAACACGTTGGTGAGTTACCACTTTCCATGTGGAGATGTATTTTTACATGAAGCTAAAGAAAGATTGAATGTTTTATTTTCATCTCAATGCTGGACATTTTTTCCCTTTTTCTCCTGGACTGTTTACGGACTAAAATGGGTCCTTGAACTAGAGACTATACGGGTAGTGCTGGCTTGATTCCTGATTTATACAGCTTACCATGGCAGCCTGGGAAACTTTAGAAGCATCCAGGCTGCCATAGTAACTAATCAGAGCACCGTGAGCCACATCCCTCTGACTTACCTCACAGACACTGAGATAGGTGTTAATCGCAGAAACTGAGGGGTTAAATGATGGGGTTCGGAATGATCACCCATTCCCGTCATTGAGGCCGGGTTCTGACACCCACCCCATATGGAACGGGCTCACTGCAGCAGCCCACTACATACATTACCTCAGCCACTGTGACATACTGGTAGGTCATGGTCACTGAAGCAGTTAACAGGTTAAGGACCCTGGACAAGAATGTTCATCTTAAATAGCGGGTACTTAGTGCCCCAGGACGAGCATTCTCATCCTGGGGTCCTTTCTTCCCCCCATCTCGGGGGCCCCAATTAGGAGCAGAGATCCGGCTGTTACTGACAGCCGGATCCCTGCTGCATCCACCAGCATCGGTGATGAGGCCGATGCCGGTGGAATAACCCCTCATATGCCGCGGTAAGCGCTGACCGCAGCATAAGGGAGGTTTGTGATCCCTCACCTGCTCCATCGGCTCCCCGCGATCGCAGCGCCTTGGGGCCCGGCAGCTACAGAGGCCTATGAGGCCCAGCCCCCAGGCTGGGTCTCATAGGCAAACTATCTGTGTATTACAGTGTGTAATACACTGATAGTCAATGCAGTACAAAACAGATGTATTGTGCTGCATTGAAACAGGGATCAGACCCTGTAATGTTGAAGTCCCATAGTGAGACATAAGTAAAAAGTAAAAAAAAAAAAGTAAAATAAGTGTTTTTAACAATAAAAAATAAAGTTTCGATTTAAAAAAAAGCCCTTTTCCCATAAAAAGTGACATATAAAATTGTAAAAAATAGAAAAAAATATAAAAAACCAGACATATTAGGTATCATCACATGTGTAAAAACCTGCTCTATGAAAATATCACATGATCCACCCCGTCTGGTCAACAACGTAAAAAAAACTAATAAAAACTGTGCTAAAAAAGCAATTTTTTTGTCATCTTTCATCTCAAAAAGTGTAATACCAAGCGATCAAAAAGTCATATCTACCCAAAAATAATACCAATCAAACCGTCATCTCATCCCGCAAAAAATGAGACCCTACCTAAGACAATAGCCCAAAAAATAAAAAAGATATGGCTTTCAGAAAATGGAGACATAAAATCATGATTGTTTTTGTTTCCAAAATGCTTTTATTGTGTAAAACCAAAATAAATATAAAAAAAATAGACAAATTAGGTATCATCACGTCCGTAACAACCTGCTCTATAAAAATATTATTTTTCCCGTCAGGTGAAAACCGTAAAAAAATAAAATAAAATAAAAACCATGCCAAAAAATCAATTTTTCCATTTCACCACCATGACGGCAGGCAACATGAGATTGACCCCCTGACCTCTGTAGGGGCAGGAACAGAGAGAGTTTAAAAGGCACTCCTCCCATCACCACACCAGTGTTTTCCTGCCCCTACAGTGGCCAGGACGGAGAGAGGCCTCCCTGCCAGTCAGGGGGGTGAAGTGAGAAAGATTTTTCTTTTTTTATTTACCTTGGGCTCTGCATCGGCGGTCTTCTGTCCTCCCTTGCAGTTTGCTGTAGCCCGGGGAGGTAAGTCCTCTGTCCTCCGGCGGACCTGTTCCAAAGCTGGGCAGGGGACAAGAAAAGGGGGATCGTACCCTGTAAATCAGGTGCCTCTCCCCGGCTGCCTAAACCTCCTTTCCCCTAGTGGGATAAGCAGGTTTTCCATGGCACTGCTTATCGCGGCCGCGGCGTCTGCCGACTGGACGTCTGGGATCCCGCGCGGCCGCAGGTGGGTAACGCGCTATTCACGCGTGCGTATGACGTCACTTCCGCGTTCCACCGTGGAGCCGGCGCCCCGGAAGTGGAGCGAGTGCGGGACCGGGAGGTTCAAAAAGCGGTAAGCAGGTTGCCACTATGATCTGAGGTCTGAAGATGTCGGGTCCTGAGTTACAAGCATCTAAGGAGCTGGAGGCTCCGTCCCTGCAAACTGTGAGTTCCCCAAAGGGGGGGGCTATTTGGCAGCCGTACTTTAGCATATCTTTTGCTTATCTATGGGGTTCTTGACCGGGTCTCCTGGGAGTCCCCGTATCAAAGACTTTTGCCTATATCTATATAAGTCTCACCCCTTGCCCTGGAGGCACAGAAAAAGTTTTATGGATACTGATGTATTATCCTCTCATTATTAGGCATCTAAAGAGGCTCAGAAGAAGCCCAGAAAGCCTTTAAAATGCATCCAGTGTTTCAAGAGGCTACCGGATCAGTATTCCAAAAAACTATGTAAAGAGTGCATTGCTGAAGTTCTTAAAGACGAACAGCCTAATATGATGCATGAATTGAGAACCATTATTCAGGATGAAGTTAAATCCTCATTGGCATCTCTCAGACAAGATACCGGTCTCTTGCCTCCAAAACGTCCACGATTATTAAGGGATTCGTCCCCAGAGTCTGAAATGGTCGACTTAGACGCTTCTCCTTCACATCAGGATGAAGATGAGGAAGCCTTATCTGAAGGAGAAATAATCGAGGAGTCAAGAAAATTCTTTTTTTCCTCCTCTGAAATGAACGACCTCTTGAAAGCGGTCAGGGATACCATGGGTATTGAGGATATTCAAAAGCCCCACTCCATTCAAGAGGAAATGTTCGGGGGCTTAAGAGTTAAACGGTCTCCTGTGTTTCCCATCAATGAAAATGTGAAGGATATGATTCTGGATGAATGGTCTAACCCAGAAAAAAGGCTGGGCATTTCCCGGGAATTTAAGAATAGGCTAGCGTTCGATCCTGCAGAATCAAAAATTTTTGATGAAATTCCTAAAATAGACGTCCAGGTAGCCAAGGTTAATAAAAAAAACCTCGCTTCCCTTTGAGGACGCCTCCCAACTCAGAGACCCCATGGAGAGGAAGGCAGACAGCCTCCTTCGAAAATCATGGGAGGCTGCCATGTTTAGCCTAAAAACTAACATTTCAGCCACTTCGGTAGCCAGATCCATGTATCTCTGGATAAAAGAACTTGAGAACCATTTAAAAAACAAAACCCCTAGAGAAGAAATCCTCGGGTCTATTCCTTTGCTTAAATCTGCCACAGCATTCTTGGCAGATGCTTCAGCGGAGTCGGTGAGGTTCTCTGCAAAAGATGCTGCTCTCTCCAATGCAGCCAGGAGAGCGCTATGGATGAAGTCATGGTCGGGTGACAAAACCTCCAAAATGAAGCTCTGTTCAATTAGCTTCTCGGGTGAATACGTATTCGGGCCTGTGCTGGATAAGATCCTAGAAAAAGCCGCGGATAAAAAGAAAGGCTTCCCAGAGGATAGGCCACAAAAGAAAAGATTCTCCTTTCGCCCCTATGGTACACAAGAAAGATCTTACAGGGGCAAGGGCAAAACGGGTCGCTGGAGCTACCCTAAAAAAGGCCGGGGAAGGGGTTTCCTCCTCAATCCCCAGAATAAAAGTTCTGATAAACAATGACGGCTTTCTGGGGGGGAGATTGAGGAACTGTCTGTCCCAGTGGAAACAGGTCTCCTCAAATCCATGGGCTTTAAGCATCATAGGGTACGGTTACAAGATAGAATTCTCTTCTCCTCCCCCAAGACGTTATTGTATAACCTCCCAAAGATCTGCCACTCTTCTAGGAAGAATCTGGGAGGGGGTCCAGGACCTACTAAGTCTAGGAGTGATAATTCAGGTTCCCCCATCTCAGATAAGACGGGGTTTTACTCCAACCTTTTTCTGGTGAAAAAACCAGGAGGGTCCTTCCGTACCATTATAAACCTGAAAGAACTAAACACTCATATAGTGTACAGGAAATTCAAAATGGAAACTCTCTACTCCACCATTCCTCTAATAGAAAAAGACTCTCTTATGTGTTCCATCGATCTAAAGGACGCTTATTATCACGTCCCCATATCTCCACAGTCCCAAAAATTTCTGCGGTTCGCCCTCAGGTCTCCCAAGGGCTCAGTCATGCATTACCAATTTGTGGCACTACCATTTGGAATATCATCCGCTCCTCGGGTTTTCACAAAACTCGTGGTAGAAATGGTAGCTTTCTTAAGAAAAGAAGGTCTAAACATAATTCCATACCTCGACGACTTCTTATTGATAGCACAATCCCACAATCAGATTATATCGGATCTTGCGAGATTCCTCAACCTGGTACAGGACCTGGGGTGGATAATAAACAAACAAAAATCTTGTCTGCTCCCAAGCTCCAAAATAAAAGTTTCTAGGGGTCATCCTGGACTCAGTAAGTCAAACCTCCTTCCTCCCTGCGGAAAGAGTATCATCTATACAGCTGGCGGTGGGAAAATTCAGAAAGAAAAAAGCATGCTCCATAAGGGAGGCTATGAGTCTTCTGGGAACCATGACGGCTTGCATTGTTGCAGTCCCTTGGTGTCAAGCCCATTTCAGGCCTTTAGAGGCCTGGATACTGAGCAGTTGGGACAAAAGACAAATAACGTTGGATCGCAGAATTCAGATACCTCTGCATATAAAGAGCTCCGTCGTTTGGTGGCTATCCCCCACAAATCTAATCAAAGGAGTCCCGTGGCAAAAAAACCCCACAGTTACAATACAGACCGACGCAAGCGGTTCAGGTTGGGGAGCCAAAATAGGCAAAGAAATTTTTCAAGGTCTCTGGACAGGAAAAGTAGCATCTCAGTCCTCCAATTTCAGAGAACTATCAGCGGTATGGGAGACAGTAAAACGAGCCCCTCATTTACTGCGGAATCAACACGTGAAGGTGTTTTCAGACAACATCACTACCGTTTCCTACATAAGGCGTCAGGGAGGCACCAGGTCAACAAAGTTAAGTTCTCTGACAGAGAAAATATTCTCCTGGGCAGAAGGAACCGTAAAGTCTCTCTCCGCGGTACATTTAAAAGGGAGCCAGAATGTGATTGCGGACTTTCTGAGCAGACAAACGATAGACCAGGGCGAGTGGTCCTTAGCTCCTTAGATCTTCCTGTTGATCACACAAAAGTGGGGTCTTCCATCCATAGACCTGTTTGCATCAAGGAAAAACACAAAAGTCCGTTTCTTTTACTCCCTAGATCCCAGAGACAACCCTCAGGCGGTGGATGCGTTCTCTCAGGCGTGGAATCAAGACTTAGCCTATGCCTTCCCACCAATCCAATTTATACCCAGAGTAATTCAGAAGGCGGTAGCAGAAAAGTCCTCCCTAATTCTCATCACTCCCTTTTGGCCGAAGAGGAGTTGGTTCTCCCTTCTGAAGAACCTATCGGTTCAGGACCCTTGGATTCTGCCCCAGAGGAAAGACATCATATCACAAGGCCCGATCCTCCATCCTCATCCAGAATTATTCCGCTTAACTGCATGGATCCTGAATCCGATATCCTAAAATGCAGAGGGCTTTCGGATAAGGTCATTTCCACTTTGAAGTCCAGTAGGAAAGCAGTCACTTCATCCATATATCTTAAAATCTGGAAACGATTCTGCACCTGGTCAGGGGAGACATCTCCAAACTTGTCCCCGCCTAGAATTGAAAAAATCTTGGACTTTCTGCAATCGGGGCTGGATCAGGGCCTGAAACCTGCTACCCTTAAGGTGGAAGTATCGGCACTCAGTGTGTTTTTTGATTCCGACCTAGCCAACCATAAATGGATAAAAAGATTCTTTAAAGCTGCATCCAGACTAAGACCAAGTATCAGACCACGAATCCCTTCCTGGGATCTCAATACGGTTCTAGTAGGCTTAACCAAAAGTCCTTTCGAGCCTTTAAAAGACTGTTCACTAAAATTCCTGACGTATAAAACAGCTTTTTTAATTGCCATCTCTTC